>JAKSZT010052319.1:2085242-2123220 GCA_026826555.1 Tolypeutes matacus | reverse complement strand
ATCTATCTATCTATCTATCTATCTATCTATCTATCTATCTATCTATCATCTATCTATCTATCTATCATCTATCTATCTATCTATCTATCTATCATCTATCTATCTATCCTTCTATCTACATTCCTATTATCATCATTATTACCTATCTCATCTATCATAATTTAAATGTCATTATTAAAATGTGAGCATGTGCAGGGAGGAACTATCTTTATTCATTGTCATGTTGTCAGATACCACCCATTTAATTTCTAGAATATATTAAATTATCATTGTATTTTTTGAAATTTATAGAAATAATTGCATTTTATAAATATTTATGCCAAATTGAATTTCTGAATGGTTTTGTGCAAAAACTAATTTTTGAAACTATGCTATAGTTAATTGGGACTATTTCATTAAAGGTATTGTATTTTAGAAATATTTGGTTGAATTGTTGGTTCATTGAATTTTACTGTTTGTATAAGAACCTAATAATGAATTAGACCTGTTCCCTTCTTTGCCCCATATACTTGTATGGGTGCCTTTAATCCTAAGGGAAATAGAAAAATATGCATAGCAAAAGAACAAAACTAACCCAAAAATTGACTCAAAATTTCTCAATTTTGTACCTTAATATTTATCCTTCCTCAGTATTTACCATTATTGTTTTGTCACCTCTTCTACTTAGAGTGAATCCTTGGCAAATTCATGAAATTCTTGACTAACTTGTGAGCGCCAGAAAGGAAGGAATTATCACTGTTACCCTAGCACACTGCCTGGCACATGGTAGAAATTAAGTATTTGTTGAGTGGTGAAAGCATACATTTTGCTCTCTCACCATTTTTCTTATACTTCTTCATAGATTCCTATTACTTTTATAGAATATTTGCTTTTATTTTGAGCGTACTCATGCATTTGATTCAGAAAGGTTTAACATCCTTCTACTAGAGAACTCTTAAGGTTTCTGTTAGAAACAATGCTTTTTAATCTCAAGTTCCACTTAAAAGGATTTGATGATAAGAATTGGGCAATAATCTAATAAGGTAGGCACACAGGATCATGTCTGTTTTTTATGCAATTTTAACTCTTCTAGGTGTCTATCTAATTTTATCAATTGTTTTTTTCTATGGCAAAAAGTAGATACAAATTTTTAATAATATACTTGCAAAGTTGACTCCAGACTATTTTAGGCTTGGTTTTGGTCTAAATTCCCATTCTTGCAAAATAAGAAAAATGATTTATCTTTCCCTACTTTCTTTGATATAGTAAATTATTATTTTATAAATTTTATCTGTAAATAGATAATATCTGTGAACAGATATTATGTGATTTATGTCCTTCATCAGATGCAGAATAATTAATTCTTACCCTGTATTTGAATATAGCCTGTGAGTTGTTTTCTTCTTGTAAGTTCTGACTACTGGATAATTTCAACTTGGCTTTCTGATTATTTTGCTGTTTTTATTGTATGTTTTACGAGCTACATACCAACTTATTTCAAAGAGGCCTTCAGCCAAGATGGAATTCAATGAAACACTCTTTCTTAAAGTTTTAAGGGTTTGCTTATTTCTGAGATGCCATCTTGAGTCCCTTTTGCTTGTGTATTTAGATATAACTGAAAGTTTCGTTTCTGAGAACATTTCAAACTTTTTACTTTGAAACGACATCTTCTAACTTCTATACTCAATACAAGTATTGCATTTTCTGGGATTTTCAATGAAGGAAAAATCACATTTTGTCTTTAAGTCACACTTGATGTGCATCAATCCTGGTTCCAATAATCAGCAAATGAGGAGCCTTGACCAGCTTATACTTCAACTTTATGAATACCAGGTTGTTCATATTTAAAATGGGGATAATAGTATAACTACCTAAAAGGGTGCTTGTGGGGCTTTGATTAAACTATATAGTCAAAAGATTGGCACATAGAAATTGACAAATACTATATACCAAATTCTATGTTAAATTGTCATTATATAAATAATATTTCCCCTGTACTTTTTAAGCACTTTCAGAAAACTGAATACATTGAATTTACTTATTCATTTACTAAATTCAATAAATATGTGTTGACTCTGTCAGGCACTGTTCTAAGTACTGATGATAGCACTGAAGTCAAAATCCCTGCTTACTGCTCCAAACTGTAGGGGGAAAAGACACCCATTACCTTCTTCACAGGAGTCCTACTGCATGTAGTTGCCAACCCACTCCAATACAGTGTCAGAGTTGATGAGAAAGACATGACTTACTCAAGAAAGGATGAAACGAAGTTTATTCACAGAGAGAAGAGACAAAACAAGGTCAGCTTAACTAGTTGGCATCCATCTTCCATGACCAGAGGGTCTTGGTGAGGGACCGACATTCCCTCCCTACCAGGAACAAATATAGCAGCAGGGGTGGGCCAGGTCCTATAAAATGCACATACTTAGCCAAGCATTCTCCATGATATTCAACTTATGCTTGGGACAAAGAGGGAAGGAATTTGCCTACTGCCCTCTATCTGGAAGGGGATGCATTTTAACTCCAGTCACTTAGAGAAGGTTGTAACCCCACAATTATCAGACCATCTTAGGAGCAGGCTAACATGTCTAACCATGTCTAGCACAAGGTTTATCTGTGAAACTCAGGCAAAGAGGGCAGGACGCCCCTGGAGTGTCTTCTTATACACAGACCCATAACACATTCTACTCGAAGAAAACATGCATTGGGAAAGTTCACTAAAGAGTGAATTTCAAGACAATGTGATAAATAAAAAAATGATGACTTTTTGCAGTGTGTATTATATTCTTAGGCATTATTACTACCATTTTACAAATGTTAATTCATTGAATACTTACTTCTACTCTGTGAGGTTGATACTCTTATTATTACATTTTTTAAAAATTATTGAAGTATATCACTCATACATAAACATACATAAACAATAAGTGTAAAGTAATAATAGTGAACTTACAAAACAAACATACAAAACATCATACAGGGCTCTCATACTTCATCCTACCACCAATATCTTGCATGGTTGAGAAACATTTTTAACTAATGATGAAAGAGCATCCTCAAAATATTATTACTAGCCAAAGTATCTTACATTTAGTGTATTTTCTCCCCAACCCACCCTATTATTATTATTATTATATCATTTATACATGAACATACATAAACAGTAAGTATATAGTAAAAGTTGTGAACTTACAAATCAAACAAGCATATCATAATACAGGGATCCCATACATTAACCTACCACCAACACTTTGCATTGTTGTGAGATGTTTGTCACAAATTAAGAAAGAATATCGTCAAAATCTTACTAGTCCATATCTTACATTTGGTGCATTTTTTCCCAACCCACTCTATTATTATTTTTTAAAATGTATTTTTAGGACAGAAGTTGTGAACTTATAAAACTTATAAGACAACCATGCACATGTGCAGAATTCCCAAACAACCCCGCTCTACCAACACATCACACTGTGGTGGAATATTTGTAACAGATTATGAGATAATATCATCAGACTATTACCACTAACCATAGTCCATAGCATACACTGGCACATAATTTCCATACTCCCCCATTATCAACACGGTACATCTTTGGCATAGATGCATGAATATTACTAATTATTACTGTTAACCACAGTCCATAGGTCACTCTCATTGTGTTTTTCCCATGCTTCTCCTCATTCCCAACACCATGCAATGGTGACATACATCTTCTCTAGTTCACAAATGACACTCTTGCATCTATACCATTAACCACAATTCTCATCCACCTCTGGGTTTACTGTGTTATTCAGTCCCTAGGTTAGTCTCTAGCTTCCTTTCAATTGACACTTACATCCTTAGACTACACTTCCCAGCCACATTCCCATTTATAAGCCAGTTGTTACTCACTATAATGTGTTACCATCAACTCTATACATTTTCACACTTTTACAGTAAAGTTAATTAAAACTTCTACATACATTAAGCATCAGTAGTCTATCTCAGTGCTCCTCTTATCTCCTTTAAGAATCTACCACCTAACACCAGGTCCAGAAGATGTTTTCCTACATTTTCTTCTAGAACCTTTATGGTTCTTGCTTTTATATGTAGTTTTTGTTTTTTTTTTCAATTTTGAGTTAATTTTTGTATAAGGTGTGACATAGGGGTCCTCTTTCTTTCTTTTGGTTATGGTTATCCAGTTCTCTAAGAACCATTTGTTGAATGGACTGTTCTGCCTAAGCTGGGTGGGTTTGACTGCCTTGTTAAAAATCACTTGACCATAGATGTAAGGGTCTGTTTCTGAACCATCAATTTGGTTCCATTGATCTATGTGTCTATTTTTATGTCAGTACCATGCTGTTTTTACCACTGTAGCTAGGTAATATGGTTTAAAGTCCAGGAGTGAAAGTCCTCCAACGTTGCTTTCCCTTTTTATGATGTTTCTGGCTTTTCAGGACTCCTTACCTTTCCAAATAAATTTGAGAACCATGTTTTCCATTGATTTTAAAAAGGCTGATGTAATTTTTATTGGGATGGCATTGAATCCGTATATCAATCTGGGTAGAATTGACATCTTAATGATATTTGGTCTTCCAATCCATTAGCATGGAATATTCTTCCAATTTTTCAGGTCTTTTTACAAATTTCTCTTAATGCATTGTAGTTTTCTGAACACAAGTGCTTAACATCCTTGGTTAAGTTTATTCCTAAATATTTGATTATTTCAGTCGCTATTGTAAGTGGAATTTTTTTTCCTGACTTCCTTCTCAGATTGCACATTACTGATGTCTTTTAAAGTTAATTTCTTCTGATACATGTATAGCTACTCTGGCTTTAAAATTTTTTATTTTTTTACTGCATGCATGGAATATCTTTTTCTCACCTTTCACTTTCACTCTAGTGGTATCCTTGGGTCTAAGATGAGTCTCTTGCAGACAGAATATAGATGGCTCATATTTTCTTATCCATTCCATCTATCCATGTCTTTTGATTGGGGCATTTAATCCATTAGAATTCAATATTATTATTGTAAAGGCAGTTCTTCTTTCACCCATTTTGATCTTTAGGTTTTATTGGTCACATTTTATTTTCACCACCCTTTTGAAAATTTAAGTTACTTTTACTGATATAATTTTCATTTCTAGAAACTCTTCCAAACCTCTCTCTCCTGTCTTTTCTTTCAGACTGTAGCACACCCTTCAGTATTTCCAACAAAGCCAGTCTCTTGGTTACAAATTCTCTCCATTTCTGTTTATCTGTGAATATTCTAAACTCGCTTTAATTTTTGAAAGAAAACCTTGTGGGATATAAAATTCTTGGCTGGCACTTTTTCTCTTGCAGTGTCTTAAATATATCATACTACTGCCTTCTTGCCTCCATGGTTTGTGGTGAGAAATCAGCACCTAATCTTATTGGGTATCCCTTATATGTTATGCATTGCTTTTCTCTTGCTGCTCTCAGAATTCTTTGTCTTTGGCATTTGACACTCTTATTAATATGTGTCTCAGAGTTGGTTTATTCAGATTTGTTTGGATGGGAGTATGTTGTGCTTTTTGGACACAGATATCTATGTCCTTCATCAGGGTTGGGAAATTTTCTACCATTATTTCTTCAAATATTTCTTCTACCCCATTTCCTTTCTCCTTCTGGGACACCCTTGCCATTTATGTTTGCATGTCTCTTGCTGTCATTTATTTCCCCGAGACTTTGTTCAATTTTTTTCCATTCTTTTCTTCATCTGTTCTTTTGTATGTTCACTTTCAGAGGCCATTTCTTCAAGCTCACCAATCCTTTCTCCTGCCTCCTCAAATCTGCTGTTATATGATTCCAGTGTATTTTTAATTTCATTCATTGCACTTTTCATTCCCATAACATATGTTATTTTTCTATGTATGCTTTAAAATTCTTCTTCATGCTCATTCAATATTTTCTTAATTTCCTTAATCTC
Organism: Tolypeutes matacus; assembly: GCA_026826555.1. Classification (NCBI taxonomy): domain Eukaryota; kingdom Metazoa; phylum Chordata; class Mammalia; order Cingulata; family Chlamyphoridae; genus Tolypeutes; species Tolypeutes matacus. Next base: position 2,117,312 of record JAKSZT010052319.1, on the reverse strand, counting down.
TTTAGCAATCTCATTGAATTTATTAAGGAGATTTGTTTGGACATCTATGCTCAACTCCTTTATGTCAGCTGGAGGTTTATCTTGTTCCTTTAACCAGGTCATATCTTCCTGTTTCTTTATGATTGTAAATTTTTGTTGGTGTCTTGACATCTGGCTTACTAGATGTATTTATTCTGTGTGCATTTTCTCTCTTTAGTTTAAGGCTTTTTTGCCCTTTATCCCTTGCTGACTGTATCGTAAGAGCAAAAGATGTAGTTGGTACTCTAAGCTGTGTAGGCTCAAGCTGCCCATCATGCCCCAGGGACTAATGAAGTTTCTCCCACCTTTCTCCTTTGCCATGTATAGGGACAGTCACAGCCTTGTGTAATAATCCAAGTCATGCAGGTCTAGATTTTAGTTACCCAGAGAGACTGATGAAGCTTCATGTCCCTTCCTCTCCTGCCTGGGGTGGAGATGGAGCTGCAAGTGTGGGCTGCAATCTATGCCATAATGATCCAGAATGACTGCAGTTGCCCTGGTAGACTTCCAACTATTCAGTCTGTGCCAGCCTAATGCACCTGCAATTACCTGGAGAGGCTGGTGCAGGTCCTGCAGCTTCCTCCCTGACAGAGAAGCTGAAGCCTTGGCTAGGGCTGCAGTACAATCTGGGCGGAAAGAAGCTGGTCCCTGCTCTCACTGTGATTTTCAATCAGTCCAGCTTCCCCTCATGCTGGGGATGGAGTCAAAATGGCAGCTACTGGCCTCTTTCTGATTTGGACAGGTTCAAACGTTAGCTGTTTTTAGGGTTTTACTTTAGCCAGCTGAATTTACTATTCAGTAGCTGAAGTCGGTGGTCAACCATCTCTTCCTTTCCTGTTTTTGGGAAATGGAACTTCCAACTCCAGCCACAGAATAGTTCCTGAGGCAGCTTGCACAACCAGAGTAGGATGATCACCAGCCTCCATGGCATGACCTATATTTTCCCAGAGAAGCTGACACAGATCTCTCCAGCTTCCTCACTGCCAGAGGTGCCGCTGGGGCTTAGACAATTTGCAATCCGATCTGCATGGAAAGAAGCCAGTCTCTACCAGCACTGTAATTTTTAGTCCATCCTGCTTCCCCTCATGCTGTGGGACAGAGTTAAAATAGCAGCTACTGTCCTCTTTCCAACTTGGACAAGTTCAAATTTTAGCTGTTCTTAGGATTATACTTTAGCCAGCCAAATTTATTAATCAGTAGCTGAGGTGGGTGCCCAACCATCTTTTCCTCCCCTGTTTTGGGGGAATAGAGTTTCCAATTTCAGCCAAGGACTAGATCTCAAGGTGGCTTGTGCTGCCAGTAAGTGGAGGATAGGCACTGGCCTCCACGGCATGGAGTGATCCACGTACAAATCTTTGCTGCAGATGGGCAGCCTCCTCCTTCCACTCTTTCATGGATGTTGCAGGGTGCACTTCTAGTCTCCTGGAGCACCCAAACAGCTGCTTTAGATAGCTCTGGGTGATTACTAACTGCCCTGTAACAGGAGCTGACTCTAGGAGCGCCTTCCTCTGCCATCATCTTGCTGGTTGTCCTATGATTACATTGTAAAATGAGAAATATGGGGCACCAAAAGGCAAAGTAACTTAACCATTTTCATAAAGTCAATAAATAATAAAACCAAAAAAAAAAAAATACTGAGTTTAGTTTTATGAGATATGAATATGACTAAGCACTTCTTTTTCTCTTCTTCATTAACAAGGTGTATTAGTCAGCCAAAGTGGTGCTGACACAAAGTACCAGAAATCTGTTGGTCTTTATAAAGGGTATTTATTTGGGGTAGAAGTTTACAGTTACCAGGCCATAAAGTGTAAGTTTCTTCCTTCACCAAAGTCTGTTGCCACGTGTTGGAACAAGACAGTTGCCGACATTTGCCAGGGTTCGGGCTTCTTGGGTTCCTCTCTTCCTGGGGTTCCATTTCTCTCTGGGCTCAGCTCCTCTGTTTCTTCCACAAGGTCAGCTGTAGACTATCAGGCGAAGGGCTCTTCTCTTCCTGGGGCCTTCTCTCCTTCCTCATGACCAAGCTCCTCTGTGTGCTTGCTTCCCCAGGCTCCAGCATTAAGATTCAGCTTCAGATGTCTAACTCAAAAACTCCAACTCTGTCTCTTGTCATGTCTTTTATCTTTGATACACCAATAGCCAAGGGGCAGGGCTCAACACTCTACTGACATGGCCCAGTCAAAGCCCTAATCATAACTTAATCATGCCCAGATGAACAGACCAGTTTACAAGCAAAATCCAGTATCTATTTTTGGAATTTGTAAAAATATCAAACTGCCAAACTGCTACACAAGGAGACCTTGATTATGTCGTTTAACCGGTCTGTGTCTAGATGAACATGGGAGGAACAATTGAGTTTAGGATTAGATGAGGTAAAAGTCCCTGGAAAGAACTTTTTTGGAGTAATGCTTCCATAACTTGTTAGGCTGCATTTTGTCTATTATTTTATTCTTTTGAATTTGAAATAATTTTTAATAAAATAAATAAATAAAACCAGTGGGCCCCTGCAGTATGGTTTTTGAACCTGACTTTTAACTATAAACTATTTGTCTCATTGCATAAAAAGGAAAAGAGTAAAACGTTCAATATACTAAAAGCTATTCCCATGTTCCACAAGTGAACTCACGAAAGCACTCATCCTTTTAATCCAGTCATAGCAAGTGATACAGAAGGAAAGACTTAATGATTATGTCTCTCTCTAATTCTTATCCATATTAATGAGTAAAAGCTTTTAAAATACTAAACCAAGGAGCATTTGTTCTTTAGAAGTTTTCACTGAATCCTATATCAAATATATTGAAGTCCTGTGTGAAGCTCAATTAACTGCTTAATTTCTTAAACAAGGGTCATAAATATAACAATTTTAAAAAATCAGGGAAGCGGCTGTGGCTCAATCAGTAGGGCTCCCGTTTACCATATGGGAGGCCCCGGGTTCGGTTCTCGGAGCCTCCTGGTGAAGGCGAGCCCGCCCGCACGGCGTGGTTAGCTGACCCAGCGAGCACAAGCAGCAAGGGGGGGGATAAATGAATAAATAAATAAAATCTTTAAAAAAAAAAAAAAAAAATCATGGTGCTTTGTGACCATCCCCAGGGAGTATAGAAAATGTACCTTCGGGAGTCTGATTACTTTCCTTATCCATTGGGGTTCAGTACCCTGCTTTCTTGCTTGTGTATTATATAATTTAACATATCTTTGCTGTTTCATTGCAGTTGTTCAAGTTATAGAACTTAGATTGATTTTCTCAGATTTTTTCTGACAGAATCTCTGCAATAAAACTTTGATATAATGGAAATGTATTTATACTTTCTTGACTCCTGGAATACTGGGCTGTGTTAAACTATTCTGGATGGTAAAAAAATAAATATAGGGAGTGGAACATTTTTCCCTCTCCCTAAATATTAACTTTTGAAGAACTATTCTTTCCCTTACAATCCAAGGCCCTGGTTGCTAATGAATGTAAGAGGGCAGAAATTGGAAGAGTCACCGGGTATGTTTCTTTAATAGATTGAATAAAAAACTAAAACAAAAACTAATTCCTTCTCTTTACTTTCCAGATTTGTAAAGTGGTGAAAAGGTCAAATTAGCTGTATCAGGGATTCATAGATTGAGAGGAGATTAGATAGAAAACTTGCTTTGACTTCATAGACTAGCCAAAGGGCTACACTTTATTCAATAACCAAGTCCAAATTGTGGGGTATTAGAAGAAACGTGCTCAGTTTTTAATTCGTTGGAACTTTATTTCTTAATTGACAATTGGCCCAAGGGTATATGCTTATTGAGGCAGAACATTCAGAAGGGAAGAGTGATGAAAGATTGGATGATCAAAGCCCTATTCTCTAACACCAAACATTTAAGGATTGTATTTAATTGCACACATTTTTTTTTTCCTGAAAAGGGAGAGTGTGAGAAGGCAAGAAGAATAAAAGAAGATTACCCCACATTAATTGTAAAGACATTTTGCATGTTTTGTCTTAATTATTTATTTGAACAAACATGAGACTCATTTGCAATTTAGGAAATCAGACCTCAGATTATTTAAATAGGCAAACAGTAAGCAGCAAAAACCACTTATTTGAAACTAAATTTGTCTTACTTCAAAACCGATGCTCTTTTCTATACTCCATGTTGCTCTAGTAAGGAATTCAAATTTCTCTAGTTCCATTCCCAAACACAAAATATAGCCATGGGACTACCTCTAGTATACTGGTAACATAAAACTTTATGTGGCATCTAAAGAAAGGATGTGATTCCACAGTTAATTCTAACGATTTGGGATTAGAGAAGAGGGATAGTCTCCTTCCGCTTCCTGGAACTATCACAGTAGACAGAAAATGTACAAAGAAAACAAGAATATTTACTTCAGTTTCTGAGGATATAGAATCCTGGTCTTATCTTTAATTTCAAGCTCTGGAGTTGGATTTGCAAAAGGGAAAGGACATCTTGCATAATGAGCCTGAAAAAGGAAAACTAGATGCAAATATTAGAATTGCCACTAGCTAAGAACCTCTGGGAGAGGTGTTTTAGAATCACATAATTTTGTTGTTGACAAAGAATCAAGTACAGTTTCCTCATTTATCAATATGGACATTTTCAACTAACTTGCCTGAAATGACTAAAAATTGATAGTGACAAAGCTACGATCAAAATCCAGCACTGGAATACAGGCCTACTGTAAGTAGCCTGCATGACAGTATCTTCTCTTTCAAATAAGCGTATTACTGCAATGTTTTTCCATCTGTAAAATATTTTATTGATTTGTACTTAAAATTGTGTGTTATATATAAATAATAAATAATATACTATATGCATAAATATATATGCAATAAAATGAATGATTTATATAAAGGTTTGGTTACTTAAAATTCAAATACCTGACATACAAATAATAACAAAAATATCTTTGAGTAAAGCTTGGAAACCCTATGAACAAATTCACAAGTTCATCTTAAACTTTGTCTCAGATAAATTTATTTTTTATTATCCAGGCAGTAATAGAATATCTTGTTCTCAGATTACCAATCAAGAATCACAACAAAAACAAACAGGTATGCAAATACAATAGAAATCAATGGCATTTTACTAAAGCCTAGTTTTTAATTTGTTAGTCACTCTAACAAATTAAATTAAATATTTAACAGGTGACTAATTTTATATAAAACAATAGAAAATATTGTCATAGTATTGCTGATTTTACAAATAAATAACAAATCTTCCACTTGTTTAGGTATTTTGCTTCTAGATTTAAATAAGACACTCAATGACCAAGTGGGTCTCTGGGACATAAATTAAACATATCATAAATTGTAACATAGAATTCTTTTTAAACCCGAGGCTGGTTTTCATGTACAAGGCCCTTCCCTATTTAGTACTGTCACACCTTGGTCCTTTTGTTTACATTTATGCTCTTTATTTTCATACGAGGAACAAGTTTGTTTCAAGTTATCTTTATTTCCCAAGTACTTAACACAGCGTCTAACATATATTAGGTATTAAAAAAAATGTTAAACTAACAAATGATATATGGGAACAGTTAGGCTAGCAATATAATTATAACAAAAAGACTTCCCCTCAATATTATAAAAATTTGATTCATAAAAACAGTATATTCTAATACTAGTCTATAAAAATGATGAATTATAATTTAATTTAAAAATATTTTTCTGAGATCTGTGAGACTCTTAATAAACAACAATTAAAATGATAACTAAAGCAAATCCTTTCACAAAATGTTTGTTGTATTTCAAAAAGGATGAAGATACAGCTTGGTGAGCAATGGAAAATTTCAGCACTTTTCCAAAGCAAACAATGTTGTTTGGAAGAAAAGGAAAGCATTGATTTTAGTTAATGAGTGTTTTTCAGCTTTTTGCAACACGGGCGTCTTAATACTGGGGATGTTTTCTTTATAGAAGCAAATGGATTGAACATTGCCTTGAAAATACCATCTTCAGGCTTCTTTCTGTTGCCAGCACTCAGTTAATGCAGGTCAGTGTCTACTGCTGCCAATGCTTGTTCCATTTTTCAAATTAGAATCCTTGCCCTAGAGAGGTATTGTCGAAACATGACTGACATTGAGTGGCCATGCAGGCAAGGTAGTAGAGGTGATGGGACTCATACCAGTTTCATGGATCAATACTGGTGAGTGCTGATTTTCTGTTTCCCCTCCTTAAACACTTTTGGTGGAAGTGCTAATAAGCAGTGAGAGAGACAAAACATAGTCTAGAGTAAAAAATGTAGCTTGCTATATTATTTTCTCCTGAATCATACAAAGTAGGCTGACTACCTAGTTCTTGATCAGAGTCCTCTCAGTTTGGGTTACTTTGGGATCATTTGCTGTTTCTTTTTATGTAAATTAGAAAAAACGTGGAAGAATGGAATTGCTTATGAAATTAGTACTCTCACTGAGTAATTTATGGATAGCTACACATTTTTGAACAGTCTGACAGATTCCTGATCACTCATTTAGGTTCAGTTACATGGTAGACATTCAAAGAAATATGTACTGTCCAGATATTGCCTTGTATTTTCTAATTCTATTGACTAAAAAACCATTCATTCTGTTATTGTGTATTTATCTATCTTGTTTTTTCATTATTTCCTTAAGATGTTCTAATGTTAAAATGTTTTCTATGTTTATCCTGGAGATTCTGAGCAAGAAACCATGAAATATACTGATTAATAGAAAACCTAGGCTACTTACTTGAAATTCCATCCCTCAGATTTTAATGGCTTAAAACACAATAGGAAGTTATTTTGTCACCTAGGCAGTCCAGGATAATTCCAGATTCTCTGATGTGTGGTTTTCATTCACATTTTCATTCAGGGAGCCAGGCTGGCAGACTCTGCCTTCTTCAACATATGTCTTCTAATCTCACCCAGGCTTCAACATCTAGGCAGCAAATTGGGCAGAGCAAGGAGAACCCATCACAGGATGCCTGGGGAGTAGGATTGATGACAGTGTGGTGATTAAAAACCAGGTCTTGGAAGGGCACTTTTTATTCTGCTTGCATTTTATCAGCTGTAATGTGGCCAAACCTAACAGTAAAGGAAGTTGAAAAAATGTGACCAGGAAGAAATGGAAAAAACAACCAACTAGCCATCTGGGACACAAACACTGTGGACACGAAGTGGACTGTCATGGTAGGGATGCCCAGAATGTTCTGTAGTCTGCTTTAAGGCTCTGTGTGGATGATTTCATATATATCTCTGAAACTTTTTACAGTACTTTATTGCTGCTCTTATTAGTATTTCTCTCAGAGAAAAATTTCCAGAAGAGTTTTTGTTTATGCCTCTTTAACTGCAAAAGGGTGTTTCCTTTAGGTAATATTTTTTGCTCATAACAGAAAAGAAGGTTATTGTATTTAAACACGTTCTAAGGGTTTAATTTAACAATAATGCAACTTGTTCTCAGTGATATCCGTGGAAACCACAATACACTTTATCATAATTTTTTATTTAAATAAAATCAATCGTGAGCTAGATAAATGTTAGTATTATAGCAGTGGCTTTATAAATCTATGTAGGGAACAAAGACATTTCAGAGCCTGGCAAATTGAGAACACATTTTCTGAATTTCTTTCATGTGGCTTCCTCTCCATTTCTAGTTTAGAGTTCTAGAAGCTATTTTTTTTCCCATACATGATTGCAATTTTATGTGAAATTCACCAGTGAAAGTTATTATACACGTGAGAGTAATTCAGAGCCTATTTACAAACCAGGCAGGAAGTATGTAGATTTCATGCGTGGAAAAGCATAAATAAAATTAATTTTTAATCATGTAATTGTCTGACATTTGTTTCCATGTAATTGGTGAGGAAATAAATTTCTATTCATACCCTGGGTACACTTTTGGAATGAAGCAAATGTAGTATGAAAATGTCAGTAGTATAGCTTTGAATAATTACTTTTAAGTATTTTACTTTTTGGTCTATGTTCAAATGTAAGAAATGTCTGATAGAATAACATTGATGCATAGTCTGAGCTTGTTAGTAAGGCTGTAATTAAACAAATGAAAATACTGAAATATGTCTTTCATATAATATTGCTGCAATAAAAAATGATGTAAAATACGAAGTTATCTAATAGTGATTTTTTTTTAACTTTCTGCATGCAAGTGTCTATATTTCTGTTGGGATGCGCTGAATTTTCTAGATCAGAGAAACTATAGAATTCACCCAGTTTGTGACACTTTTTATTTGAAATATCAGTGAGGCACCTTTCTTTTCCTCATCTACAGTTTCTTCACTCATAAATAGAGGAGAAAAATAGCATATAGGTCACAAGGCTGAAAAAGAATTAATATAAATAATAGAAAAGAAGTAAATCATCAAGCCCAATTCCTGACACATCATAGGCTTTCCATGAATATTGCTTCCCTCCCCTTTCCCTTTACCAAAGCCACAAACATAGGCAGAAGCAAAGCCAGGACTTGAACTTGAATCTCCTAAGTCCTCAGCTGGCATATTTCTGTTTTGAAATAAGCAACTGTTATTCTAGAAACTTCAAAGTGGGTTAGAAAACTTGAATGCAAATGCTTTAATGGGGTGGCTCTGTTCAAAATGCTTCCAAACACTATGCCCCTCATAAAAAAAATAAATAAAAATAAAAAAAAGAAACAAACCACAACAGCACAGTCCAAAGAGAAACAAGGTAGTAGTAAAAACAGTGCTGTGCCCAAAGCGGAAGGAGCCATGTCATATTTGGAACAAAGATATTCTTCCCTTTTTGTGCTTTTTAAAACAGTGTCAACATTCACAGTGCTCAACATTTTCAAGGAAAGTGTCTCATTTCCATTAACAAGGAAACCTCCTAATTCACAAATATACACAGTGGGTGATGTGTGTTAATAGCACTCTTAGCGGCTGATAATGTGGTGCAGTTAATGTATCTCAGCTGGAATTAACTTTACCACAAGCCATTGTTTCCTTTTTATACAGCACAGGATGCTGTGGAAAAAATCTCTTAGAATCTCACAAGGGGAATTCAATTAACATTACTCACTACTGTACAGCAACATAAAAACGGAGGCTATTTTAACTTTTCGCAGGTTTCCTGCTGATCAATTCAATGTTTCCTATTAGTTTAACTCCGGTTGCCATAAACTCACCTTCATTGTTCAGAAAATATCTTTTTCACTTACGGGGAAGAGTGTGGCTGCCAATGGGAAGCCAGAGTAGGCTAAGCAGATGCAGAGATTACTGAATATAGTATCTAGATTTGTCCTTGATGTAACACGGTGTAACATGGCTTATTTTAAACCAAGAAAATTCTACTACTAGAATTAATTTTTTTTAACTCCATCATTCTCTTTGTCATTTGATTCATCTAATTGGAATGCCCATCCTCTTGAAAAATTCTAGACTTCTGTCATTTAAAAAATTATTGAGTGTTAGTAACCGGAAAACTACAAAGTAGAGTTATTTGAACACACAAATTATTTAACCTTTGGGCAATAATGTTATAGGCAAGAAAAATACTTCATAGGTGTTGAAATGCTAAAGTGTCATTGACATCTTCCCTCTTCCTTATTTCCCATATTTTACCACACTATACATGCTGTTAATTTAATTCTTCAACTAATTGTGTATGTATATTTATCATCCCCATAATCACTATCCAACTCAAAGAGGCCAGATCTCCAACTGGTCTCCCAGCAATCTCTCTGACATCCTGTAAGTCCTCCCTTGCTCTGCCTCCAGAGTTGTCTTCAAAATACAAATCTCCTTGAGACATCTGCTTTGTTAGAATTCTTCCATGGCTTCCCAAAGCTCTTAGGATAAAAGAACACCCATGCAGATAAGCCTGCATGGTCCCACCCCTGCTTAATCTCTTGCATGCCATGGGCCCCACTCTCCTCTTTGCTGTCTGGGTTCCAGGCACTTTGACATTTCAGTTCCTTGATCATATCCAGCCTTTGCAAATGGTATTTATTGAGTTGATTGTTTCATTAGCATATGTATCCTTAATCAGAAAGAAAGTACTATGGGAACAAGGACTTTATATTTGCTACAAATAAATATCAGCTTAATGAAGAAAACAGACATTTTATCAATGATGATCTCTGTGGGTCAGGAAGAAATGGAAAAGATCATTTAAATTACTTTCAAGAACCAAGTTTATATTACACTCTCTAAAATCCCTCCTATTGAGTTAGTCATGCAATATGTATTCAACCAGTAAACAAGGGAAAGACAGTTACATGTCCACAAAGTGCTTACTGTGTATTTAGAAAGAGGACAATGAAACAAACTAAACAATGACCTATGAAAAGAGCTCCAGCTCATCCATGCCACCTTCCTAGTTATTTTGTATTGCTAAACATATGATATAGATATTAAATCTCAAAACAATATTGTCTACTGACTCTATCAAAACCTTTTTAGTATTAAGATGATATAGTTCTCTAAAGGAAAAAAAAAGGAAAAAAGCACTTTCTCCTAAAAAAATAGATATCTTTTATTCCTTGGTAGAATCCATAAAATGTATCTTATTCAATATTTATTAATTAGGGTAAAGTGAGTCATTTTCTTTCAGCTCTCAGGGAAAGTATACTTCAATCAAGTGATATTTCCAGATTACCCCTCTATATTTCCCATATAGAGCACATGCCTTCCAATTTACAATTGCTTTAATTTAATCAGTCTATATCCATGTATACAATTATTGTATTATAGTAATTCAAGGTTTTTTCACTTGTGAATGTAGGAATGATGCTCCCACATACTAGTTGGAATGAAGGGCTTGCTTAAGAACAACAGAGAGAAGGAAAGAGAGAAAGAGAGAGGGAGAGACAGAGAGGGGGTGGGAAAGACAGAGAGAGAGGAAGGAAGGAAGGAAGGAAGGAAGGAAGGAAGGAAGGAAGGAACGAACGAACGAACGAAGGAAGGGAGGGAGGGAGGGAGGGAGGGAAAAAGAGCACAGAAGGACAGTATGGACTGTGTTTCAGAAGCTTGAATTCACCTCATGATGTCAGCAATATCCAATTGTTGGCTTTGAATGTGTCATTTAATATATTTGAGCTTTAATGTTCTTATATTTACTATAGAAATAGTAGCTCTTGCTTTGACTAAAAGGTGGTAATGAATATGAAATTATTTATAAATTGTAAAGAAGTCTTTCTCAAAGATCATCCTGCAGATAATTGGATCCAATAAATCATCCTAAAGAATGATACCTGTAGTCAAAACAAATATGTTTAGAAAAGATTTTATACTCTAAACTGTCATGAGAGTTATACAAAGCAATTTGATTTATTAAAGTTCAAATATGTCATATCTAAAGAAGAAATGTTTAATTATTTTTTGATACTGTGCTTTCCAAACACACCAAAACTTTTTTAGATTAGTAAAATATAGTATGGCAATTGCATGATGTAACATAATATCATTTTTGCATTTTATACATAGGTCATATTGAATAATATTTCTAATAAAGAAGGAAAATATTATCATTAAGGAAAAAATCAAATTATCACATTCATTGTTCAAGTTTGACCATACATATACACATAAATGGCTTTATATTATTTAATAAGAAATAAAATTTTAAATTAATTTTATGTATTTATCAGTTCTAGGCTGCCAAATGTAAAAATATGTCAAACTTTTAAAATATTTGCCACTAGATATAATTGGCCAGAATATTAAAATATAAGTTGCTTAATATTCCTCCCCCTTCTTGAAATCACTAAGACAGTTTGAGAAGGAAAATCACAGCACTTATATGGATTGCTAAAGTCTTCTCCTAGAAATGTTCTCTGTACCTTCAATTAGTCTAAATTACTCAGAACTTTGCTTCATTTATCCTTTTCACTCTGTATTGTAGAATAATTGACACAAGAGAAGCACTGGATTTCAATTATTCAAACAAAATTATTTATGATTTAATGTATTCTCAAAATAAGCTCATATGAGGAAAATACCCATCTATATTATTGCTCAATGTTCATTTGGCAGCCATGACATATATTTACTTATGTTCAATCCTAAATGAGAATTAAAGGTACAATTGTTGGGTGGTTGTAGCAGAATCACAATTTTATTTAACCTTGACTCTAGAAAAGGGTAAACTTTATTTTTATTAATTTATTTTTTATTAGAGATGTTGTGGGTTTACAGAACAATCATCCATAAAAATACAGAGTTCCCATACACCACCCTATTATTACCACCTTGCATTGATGTGTTACATTTGTTACAACTGATGAAAGCATATTTTTATAATTGTACTATGATGTACCCTATTTACCTTCAGGGTTCACTGTTTGTGATGTGCAGTTCCATGGGTATATTTTTATTTTTATTCAAGAAACTCCTGGTATCTAATGAGTAGAGGCCAGGAATGTGGATGTACATCCTACATTATATAGGACAGCTCCCTACAACAAATAATTATCCAGCCCAAAATGTCATAGTGTCTAGGCTGAAAGGTCCTGCTTTAGATGAATAATAAATGCCTCTGATTCCAATAGTTTGCCCTGTTAATGGTAGCCATTCAGGGATACCCAAGCACATTAAGTAGTATTTTTCGTAGATATTTTGTAGGCTAGTAATCTACTTTTTAAAGATTATTAACTGTTTTGTATAAACCCAAATTAGTTGATTGGATTCCCTGTGATGCATATATGAATCAGTGACACCATGGATTCCATTGTCAAGGCATATGGAGGCTCTTAACCACTATTTCTAAGGACAAGACATGACATGTGGAGTAGCCAGTTGCTGTAGTCTTCCCATCCATGCTGGCTTGCCTTTTAAATAATAATGAGAGAGAAAAAGAAAATCTTATCGTAAGCTGCGAGCATTGGAGACCGAGACAACGTGAAATATCTCTGTATACTGCCTTTATTGGACAGGCAATTTTAATGATTCCCAGAAACTGGGTAATATGCTTTCTTAATATTGAATCATTATATAAATCATAATCTGATTCATACATTTGTTCATTTATTATCCCATTTGCTTAAGCATTTCTTGAATTCTCTGTATGCTTGACATTTTGTCAATCCTGAGGATACAGAGATGGCTCAAAGGGCAACAATGTAGTAGAACAAGAAGAGAAAGTTTTTTTTAAAAAAATTTGAGTATTGCTGCTTATATGTAACTGTCTGTTAAAGATTTAAAGGTAATTCCCTAATAAAACTTCTAGTCAAGAAACTGTCAGAAAGTACCATATAACTTCAGAAATTTTGACTACTTTTATTTTATATTGTTCATTCGTTTGTTTTTCTCTCTAGAAATGAATCTACAAATATCTCTTTTTCCTGGAGGTAGGGAAATATATTGTATTTCTCATCACTGCAGTGTGAGAGAGGATTCTAGACAGAAGAGATAAAAAGTGAAGGACAGGGCTCTCAGGTAGGAGGGGCTACAGGACTAAGCACACAAACCAGAAATATTCCCAGAAATGCAGATCATCAGTATTTAGTGAGTATACTGGAGAAAAAGAAACAAAAACTCCTGTGGTCTTCATGTTAGAGAGACATATCTATTCTGGAATCAAAATATTTTAGAGCTGGCACTCTCTTGTTGTTCTGTGACCTTGCCTAAATTACTTAAACTCTCTTAAGACTAATTCACTTTTTCAGAAAATGTAAGAAAGAATATCAGCTTCATAAGGTTATTGTGGGAATTAAATGAGATTATCTGCATAAAATTTTCCCCATAGTGCTTTGCAAAAAATAAATGTTCAGCAAATATTATCTTTGCTACCATTATTATCAACTAAGATTAGATAATCTATTTTTACCAATAATTTAGGCATAGCACATTCATCAGATATTTCATAATCATTAAATTCAAACTTGAGAATTTTAAATGACAATGAATATGTCTAAAATTAAGTATAAAAACATACTTCAAATAAAATATATAAAAATTATTTTGTAATATTCATCATTGGAAAATAGTGAAAATTCATGTTAGAAAATGGGAACAGGGGTAGACAGTATAAATGAGTTTTTTCATTGTTCACCCTTCCCTTGATTTCCAAATTTGCCACAATTAAATGTGAATTACTTTTAAAGAGAGCATGAATACATATATTGTTTTAGCACATCCATTTTCCTATGTTATTTTAACAATATGTGTGCCTATCCAGATACACATTAATGATCATAAATAGAAACTGCTATGTGAGTAGAAAAGAAAGTCCTTTATCTTGGGTTCAGAGAGACAGAAGGCAAGCTTTCCAGAGTAACAACCCCTAGATGAATATTGGAGTATGTTAAAAAAAAAAAAAAAAAAGAAAAGAAAAGAAAAGAAAGAAAGAAAAAAGAGGGATTCAAGCAAATTGAAAGGTTAGTGCTCTGGCTTCAAGGAGAGTTAGCAAAGCATCTTTGCAGAATTCCAAAGGATTTTATAGATCAGGAGTAAAGAATACTGAAAAGGATTAGTAGGAAATGAGACTGAAGCTGTGGTCAGGGTTTTATATTCTATTAAGGATTATGAGTTCCACTGAAATAATAATAAAGATCCTTTGAATATTTTAATGATGCTAAAAGGTGACTCTAGTGGCAAATGAGAAGGAAGGATTGAGGGATGTGACTGGAGCAAATTAAAAGAGGAGCTCGTGGCTGTAACTATGGAGGGAAGAGGAAAAAAACTAAATTAAGATAGTCAACAGTGGGTTTAGCTTATAAGAAACAGTCTCATTGTTTTCTTTTCTTGATTAATCCCTCTCTAACTTTCCCATAGAATTATTTTAATTACTGAGTGAAGAAGGGACTTTAAGGTAGAAGGAAGCAGATTGTTGGTGGTATTGGACTAGAAAGGAGAAAAGTAATGAGTTCAAATTGAGATGGCTATTTGGGTTGGCTATTGTTGCAGTTGGTCAATTTGATGTAATTATGAATTCCAAAAATATAATTGGATCATGCTTGTAAACTGATCTGTTAATCTGGGCATGATTAAGTTATGGTTAGGGTGTTGACTGGGCCACGTCAGTATGAGTCCCACCCCTCATGGTTGGGGAATCGAATATAAAAGGCAAGGCAAAGAAGAGTTGAAGCAGTTTTTGAGAAGCAGTTTTGATGTTGGAGAGAAGGCCCCAGGAGAAGAGAAGTGAGCCGTTCACATGATCGTCTACAGCTGACCTTGTGGAGGAAACAGGAGCTAAGCCCGGAGAGAAACGCAGCCCCGGGAAGAGAGGAACCCAAGAAGCCTGAACCCTGGCAAATGCCAGCAGCTGTCTTGCTCCAACACATGACAATGCACTGTGATGAGAGAAGAAACTTAATGCTTTATGGCCTGGTATCTGTGGACTTTTACCCCAAATAAATACCCTTTATAAAGACCAATCCATTTTTGGTATTTCACATTAGCACCCCTTTGGCTGACTAATACTGCTATGATACGAATTTTTAATATATATTAGGCAATTGAAGATGACAGTAAGCTGTGGAGAAGGAAGATAAAATTTTGATAAGCAGAGATGGTAGGAAAATAGTTAAGTGGAAACATGGACATGAGTTATCAATAATAAGCTAAGGGAAGCTCAAATTATATTTAGAGAATGACAAGATGATCAGCTTGACAGATGGTTAGAGTATATGTAAGGACCATGGTAAGTAAGGGTGAAAAGAGGGAATTTGAGCTGATGAGAAATGGCCCATCTTGCAAAAGGAGATGTTAATACTATAATCTGTAGTGGAGTCTTTGGAAGGAGATAGCATTTAACAATGTAAGTCCCCTGAAAGCTTCTTTGGTGTTTATCTTGGGAAAGAAATAAAATGTAGTATTTAAGAGAAGAGACTATGAGGCAGACTGCCTAGGTTTAAATCTCAGCTCCTGCACTAACTAGCAGTGTGGTTCTGAATAAGTAGTTAATCTCCTAGTTCAAAAGATTTTTGTCATCTGTAAAATGGTAATGAGAATGCTTATCTCCTTTGGTAGTTAAAAGGGTTAAATGTGTTAATACATGTATTTTGTGTTAATCTATTTCACTATATCTCTATCTATCTATCTATCTATCATCTATCTGTATCTGTCACTATTTTCACACAATGGCATACTCACACACACATACACACACATATATATTGCAAATGTTATTACTCTCTAGATTTCTTAGATGTTGCAGAATAATACTTTATTTCTTTTATTCTTCTAATAAGATTATCTTTCCTCTCTCCTACACCCTTCTCTGTTTTACTTTCAGTCAAAAAACAGAGAAAAATTTCTCTTTGTAATGTCAGTCTTTTATTTTCTATTAAGGAGATTGAATCAAAAAACCCTTCTATTTCTTATAAATACCATAATTGTATGATATTTTGATGTATAAGATATTACACTAATATTTAAGAAATGGCAAAATAGTACAATTTTCAGTCCCTCTTAAGGTACCATTTTGGTTGTTTTTAAAATAAATAGATGCTTTTTATTCACACGGACAATTTAAAGGCCAATTTATTTATGAGTTAGTATTTCTATAGGATTATTCTTAATAACAAGTTCATATTATGGCCCATAATCCAGGGTTCAGGCAACCAATGCACCTCATTCCCTGACTACAGTAATTAAATGTAAGGAGTGAATATGTAGCTTAAAGTGGCCTTACGGGGGGCGGGGGGGCTCAGGGAGAATTTTGGAACTTGCTTAGAATGCTGAAACACAAACCATCTTTCCCCTTGGAACATGTGATGGTAAGAGGTGAGATTGCAGCACATAGAGCAATTTGCAAACTTTAGGATAGGGTCTGAACCTACCAAGCATATCAGCATAATAAACATGGAGATGAAGTTAATACCACCAATCGTAGAATGTTAAAGGGTATGCCTCTCTGGATTAAGCCTCACAAGAAAACAGCACGATTTGTAGATTAAGTTATACCTAATTTAGAACACTTTAAATTAGACTTTCCAATGTTGACAACACAAAATCCTAATATATATGGCTGCTTATGTAAGTTTTTATCTATTTATACTTTTACTTGTCACCACTTTCTGAAATTTAGGGCATAAACATTTACAGGCACAACAAATTTTTTGAATATGACATTTTACTTTTATTGTGTGATAGTCATCATCTTGTTTGTGAGGCTACTCTGACAAATACCAAAACAATGGGTGACAAACTATAGGAAGTTTGTGATTCATGGTGTTGAGAACAGAAGAAGTCACAAATCAAGTATTGGCAAAGGTTGCTTTCTCCCAAAAATCTGCAGCCTTGTCATACTGGCTGCTGATAATTCTTGGGGTTCGTTGGCTTTTATATGCACTTCTCATCCTTTTTCATTTCTGTTATTTCTGGATTATCTTTAAAGACCTCCAGTAAATGGCATTAAGGACCACCCTGGTTCAGTTTGCCACACTTATCTAAAAATAACATCTTCTAAAGGTTCTTTTTCCAATGAGTTCACATCCACAGGGACTCAGATTAATATTAAAAGCATGTGTTTACTGAGGTACATAATTCAACCTCCCACAGTAATGTTTTTTGTACATATCTACTGAGCTCCTAAAATATTGTGAGTGTATATGAATATTGGGAATTACACAATAATGTTACATGTTAAATTATGTGAATATTGAATGTGTCAATAAAGTACCCACAGGTATCCTGGGAATTCAGTTCAACATTTATCTTCTGAATACAAAATATTTCTCAGATATTGTTTATGTATTTTCATGTATAAATGATATACTTCAATTAAATTTTATTAAAAAATATTTCCCAGAGATCAAATATGCAGGGCACCATGCCAGTTATCAATTTTTGGCTCTCATCTGCAAATCCACTATTTATTGCCTTCTCTTGAAAAATTAAAAAGGGCCTTTTGAGTTGTTATTAGGTTTCATAGGTGCATCACTTGGAGAGATTTGCCCAAGGATGGATCACATTCATAACTGATTTTGATGAGACTTTGTACTTAGCATTCTTACTGAAATGACTTAAGGCTTTTGGAATGTTGTAATGGACTGGATGTATTTTGTATGTACAAAGAACTTGTCTTTTGAAGGTCAAGAAGGCAGGCTCTGGTGGTTTGGAGCTATGTAACCCAGAAAAACGTGTTTTTAAACTTAATTTATTCCTGCATGTGTGAATTCTTGAAAATAGGACCTATTGATGAGGTTACTTCAGTCAAGGTGTGGTTTAACTCAATCAGAATGGGTTTTAATCTTATTACTGGAGTCCTTTATAAGCAGAATGAATTTCAGACAGAGAAAAAGTCACAGAGGAAGCAGCCAGTGATTGAAAGTCACTAGAACCCAGAAGATAAGGGGGGGGGGCAGAAGAGGCCACCAAGTGCATTGCCATGTGAAAGAGGAGCCGAGGACCAAGGTCACTGGCAGCTAGCCTCAGTATGCTAGTCTTTAGGAAGAAAGCACTGCTTTGATGACACCTTGATTTGGACTTCTCCTAACCTCAAAAACGTGAGTCAATAAATTACCATTGTTTAAGCCAATCCATTGAATGGTATTTGCTTTAGAAATGAGGATACTAAAACAGGTAGTTCAATATAAGAAAACCAATCAAAACAATATGTCACATTAACAGAATGAAGGAGAAAAACTGATATGATCATCAAGGTTGAAAGCCTTCCCTCTAAGATCAGGAACAAAGCAAGGATGCCCATTGTCACCACTATTATTTAATATTGTACTGATGTTATAGTCAGCAGTTATACAAGAAAAAGAAATAAAAGGCATCCAAATTGGAAAGAAGAAATGAAACCTTCACAATTTGAAGATGATATATTTATATATATATATATATATATATATATATGTATATCAAATCCTGAAGAATCCACAAAAAATTTACTATAACTAATAAATTCAACAAAGTGTTGGGATACAAAATGAATCTTCAAAAATTAGTCATGTTTCTGTTCACTAGCAATGAATAATATAAAAAGTAAATCAAGGAAAAAAATCCATTTACAATAGCAACTAAAAATTCAAATACAAAGGATGAAATTTAACCACAGATGTGAAGGATTTATGCATAGAAAATCACAAAAATTGCTAAAAGAATGCAAAGAAGACTAAACAAATGGCAAGATATATGCGCTCATAGACTGGAAGACTTAATATTATTAAAATGTCAATATTACCCTGTGGCAGTTTGATATTGTTTGTGAATTCCAAGGGTAGATGTTGGATAGTGTTTGTAGACTGGTCCATCCCTCTGGGCATATGGATTATCTTGGATTCAGAGGTTTCACTTTTACTTGATTAGATAACGGTTGGGGCTTTGGTTAGCCCATGTCAGTGGGACTTTGCATCCCCACCCCTTTGGTGGGCGGGGACTCACAGAGAAACCACACCACAGAAAGGGAAGGTTGGGGTTTTGAGCTGGAGCTGGGAGGTGAGCACACAGAGGAGCATAGCAGCTGAGGCCAGAGAAAATCAAGCCCTGGGGAAAGAGACAGAGCCAGTCACTTGATAGTCTACAGCTGGCCTTGTGGAGAGAGCAGGGCAGCTGAGTCTGGAGAGAAACAAGCCCTGGGAATAGAGGAACCCAGAAAGCCTGAGCTCTTGACAGCCATCTTGTTTCAACACGTGGCAACAGACTTTGGTGAGGGAAGTAACTTGTGCATTATGGCCTGGTAACTGTAAGTTTCTACCCCAAATAAATACTCTTTAAAAAAAGCCAACAGATTTCTGGTACTTTGCATCAGTATCCCTTTGGCTGACTAATACATACCCAAAGCCACATACAAATTCAATGCATTACCTATTAAAATCCTAGTAGCCTCTTTTGCACAAATGGAAAAGCCAATCCTTGAGTTCATGTGGAATCTCAAGGGACACTGGAGAGCCAATTTATTATTGCAAAGGGGGAACAGAGTTAGAGTTCTCACACTTCCGACTTCAAAACTTACCACAAAGTCAAAACATTATGGTGCTGGTATAAAGATAGACACATAGATCAATAGAATAGAATTGCAAATCAAGAAATAAACCCATATATCTATGACCATTTGATTTTTTACATGTTCCAAGTATATAAATTGGGGAAAATATAATTTCTTCAACAAATGATATTGGAAAAACTAGATATCCAAATGCAAATGAGTGATTTTAGAGCCCTACCTCACAACATATATAAAAATTGACTCTAGTATTGTAAAGTACCTAAACACAAGAGCCAAAATCATAAAACTCCTAAAAGAAAACTTGAGGGGGAAGCAAGGTGGAAACCTTCATAACCTTTGATTTGTTAGTGATTTCTTAGATATGAAACAATGAAAGTATGAGCAACCAAAGAAAAAATAGGTGAAATGGACTGTCAAAATTAAAACATTTTGTACATCAAAAGTAAAGAAACATTTTACTTTTATCAAGAAAGTAAATAGACAACCTATAGAATGGAAGAAAATAATCACGAACCACATATTTGTTAAGGATTTAATATCCAGAATATATAAAGAAATGTAAAACTCAACAACAAAAATACAAATAATCAAAAAATGGGCAAATGACTTGAATAAACATTTCTCTATGAAGACACAGAAATGGATAAAGAGCACATGAAAAGGTGCTCAACGTCTCTGGTCATCAGGGAAAGGCAAATCAAACTCACAAGGAGATACCACTTTACACACATTAGGTTGTTATAATTTTTCAAAAGTAAGTTAAAATAATAAATGTTAATGAGGGTGCAGAGAAATAGGAACCCTTATACATTGCTGTTGGCACTGTGGATTGTTCCACAGTGACTGTGGAAATCAGTTTAGTGTTTCCTCAGAAAATTGAAAATGTAATTACCATATGACATGGCAATCACAGCTTTTGGTGTATACCCCAAAGTACATATATTTGTACACTGATTTTTTTTTTTTTTTTTTTTTTTTACCAGGATGTCCCGGGGATCGAACCCAGGGACCTCCATATGGAAGATGGACACCCAACCATTTGAGCCACATCCACCCCCTACACCAATGTTTATTGCAGCATTATTCACAATAGCCAAAAGTAGAAGCAACTCAAGTATCCATCAATGGATGAATGAATAAACAAAATGAGGAAAATATGGAAAATACATACAGCTGAATATTTTTTAACCATTAAATGGAAAGTCAGAACATCAGAATGCATGCTGTAACATGGATGAATCTTGAAGACATCATGTTTAGTGAAAAGTCAGGTAAAATATAGACAAATACTGTATGCTCTTGCTGATATGAAATACCTAGTAGAAGCATACTTCATTGATATAGATAGTGGTTTATAGGTTTCCAGGGCCATGGTGGGTTTGGATAGGAAGAGGGAGTTATAGCTTAATGGGTGAGTAGTTTCTGTATGAGGATATGAAAAAGAAAGGGTAATAGATGTCAGTGATGGTATCACAATATTGTGAATACAATTAATACTACTGAATTGTACACTTGGATATGGTTAAAATGGGGAGTTGTGGGCTCTGTATTATTTATTGCAATAAAACATTTTAAAAATGGCATTATTTAATAATGAAATAAAATATTCTGAGTAAGAAAAAAGATGGCAATTTTGATCAATGAATTGTCAGCTTTTAAAATAACAAGTATTTTATACATGTGTTCAAATCCTTTTAATAATGCCATCCCCCAGACCATAGAGGATTAGCCTCTGTATCAAAAAGAAATCATTACTGTCTTTTAACTCACACTAAGCCATCTATATCAGTGTGACAAAGTGCTCTGCATGGCCTAGTATTAGGGCTTCTCCACTAATAAGATTTTGATCATTTCATTGATTTGTTAATTGCCTAAAGACATTCAGTAGAAATCCTTATTATTGTAGACTGGTAGCCAGTATGTTTTCAGGTCATTTTTTTCATGTGAATAAAATGTGAAAAATATTTCCATTAAGTAGAGTTCTATCTGCTTCTTCTCAGGGTTAATTGTTTCTTCTGATCTCCAGTTAAAGCCTATTATTCTTAAACTCATAGATTAGAGAATAGACAGAGGAACCATTCAATATTTGGAAGATACTGATTTGAGGCCATTGTTCTCTTTAGGTATAGACCAAGTAACATTCAAAAATAGCTAAAAAGATTTTTAAAAATTATGATAAATTATGCAATAGGCCCATGCTTAGATTTTCTGATTTTAAAAGGAGGTCAAAAGATATTTGGGAAGGCACAATTGCAAACAAAAAATGAAAACTACTTTGCTCTTCTTATGTAACTTAATTATCAAGTAATTTACGAATAATATGCATTTTTCCTATTATTTCATAGTTGAAAATGAAGTATTAACACAAGAGACAGCCCAGATCAAACGTTTTCAGGGCATGCTTTAAAACATATTTGCTCACAGTGTTATAGGGAAGTTGTAATGGATGTTAAGATATATGACCACCAGAAGGGGACACTGCAATAGTGATTAAAGTTGTACCTGAAACAAAAGTCTAAAATGTGAGCTGTTATTTCAAATACTCATTGTAATATTGTTTCAGATACAAATGTGACATGATTTATTCCAGTATTATAAATGTTCCTCTTTTAAATAATATGCTTACTGAGAATTATTACAAGATGTTTCATTTCTAATTTCCACTATTTCCATATAATTTGTTACACACCTATGGAGTTGCATTCACACACACCCCCCCCCCCATACATCCACATATACTCCATTGTTTTTCCCATTAGAACTGAAGAACTTTCAGCTACATAGGGGACTTCATATACCAAAAAATTGGAAATCAGGAGCCAAGTTTCAAAAGACATTTCTTTCATGATAAAAGTATGGGGGGTGGGGGTTAAAGGCCTTAAAACCTCTGATTAATAACCTAAAATTTTGGTATGAATTCAATGGAAAAAGTACCCTATAAGCAGAATTTGAGGTATATCATTAAATGTGGTGGCTAATCTTATATGTTTATTTGGCTAAGCTATAGTACACAGCTATTTAATCAAACATGAATCCAGGTGTTTTTATGAAGGTATTTTGTGGATGTGGTTAAAGTATACCATCAGTTGAATTTAAGTTAAGGAGAGTACTCTCGAAAATGTGGGTGAGCCTTATGCAATTAATGAAAGGTCTTAAGGGAAAAACTGAGGTTTCCTAAAGAAGAAATTCTGCCTCAAGAATGCAACATAAAATTCTGCCTGAGTTTCCAGCTCTCTGGCCTGCCCTACAGATTTAAGACTCAAGACTACAACCTCTTCCTGTATGAGTGCCCAGACTACTGGCTTTTCCTATAGATTTTAGACTTGTAGGCTCAACATTTGAAAGACTCAGTTCCTTAAAATATCTTATTAGTTCTGTTTTTATGGAGAACCTTGAGTGATACATTAGTTGAAAAAAAAAGAAATCATAGAGTTTGAGAGATAGATGACTGCAATTTTGCTTTTTAAAATACACAGGCATAGAATATAGTATTCTCTGATGGGTCATTGATCCTGAGATAAAATCAATCTTGGGTTCACAGCCACATAAAGAAAAATAATTGAAGGCTCTGCCAAAGAGCAGAAGATGAATCATCAGCCATTTGCCCATGTCAACATTATCTCTATATCCCATTCACCATAAATGTTTTGAGTAAATCATAGTCATCAAAATCCAGAGAACATGATATTGAGAAACATGTGAAAACAATTCTGGGGTCAGTGTTTTATAAATATTTGGTCATATTATATCAAATAAAAGCTATTTGGGCATATTTAGCTAGGTAATAGTGACAAACAGAAAAGTAACCAGAAGCTATTCTCAAAGTCAAAGTACCACTGCTAAAAAATAATTCTAAGACAATTGCAGCCTATGTTCCAGTGATGTGAGGCTATAAGAACTCAAACAAAAATATTGGTATTACATTACAAATGTACATGTTATACAAAACAAGAACAACAAAAGGAAAAACAGAGTAAATCAGATTTCATCAAAATTAAAAACTTTTCAGCAGTAAAGGACATTATCGAGAAAGTGAAAAGATAACCTACAGAATGGGAAAATGGTATTTGGAAACCTTATCCATGATAAGGGTTTAATATTAAGAATATATTAATATCTCCTACAACTCAAGCACAGAAAGACCAACCCAAAATTAAAATGGGCAAAGGATTTGAATAGACATGTATCTAAAGATATGCAAGTGACCAATAAGTACATGAAAAGATGCTGAACATCATTAGCCATTAAGGAAGTGCAATGAGACACCACTTCAAATCCAATAGAATGGTCATTATTTAATAATGGAAATAACAGGTGTTTGCAAAGATATGGAGTAATTGGAACCCTCATAATTGTTGGTGAGAATGTAAAATTGTGAAGATGATATAGGAAACAGTTCAGTGGTTCCTCAAAAAATTAAAGATAGAATTGCCATATGACCAGGCAAATCCACTTCTAGGTATATAACCAAAAGAATTGTAAATGGGGACTTGAACAGATATTTGTACACCAATGTTCATAGCAGCATTATTCACAATAGCCAAAAAGCAGAAGTAATCTATGTGTCCATGAATAGATGAATGGCTAAATAAAATGTGGAATACATATGATATTACTCAACTATAAAAGGGAATAACGTTCTGATACAGGCTACAACATAAATGAATTTGAGGACCATCATGTTGAACGAAATCAGCTAGTTACAAAAGGACAGATATTGTACTAGCCCACTGGTATGAAATAACTAGAATATGCAAATTGTTACAGACAGAAAGTAGATTATAGCTTACTGGGGCAGAGGATGGAAAATGAGGAGTTAGTGCATAAAGAATGTATAAAGAGTATTTGAGGGGTTCAAAAATTTCAGTAATGAATGGTGGTAACTGTAGCACAACATTGCAAATGATATTTTTGCTGCTGAATTGTACACTTGGCAGTGGTTTAAATGGGAAATTTTAAGTTGTATATATGTTGCCACATTTTTTTTTTAAAGAAAAGACTGAAGAAGCAATTACATGTATAAGGAAACCATAAATGAATCTAATTGCATTACACTGGGGAGCATAAATTCCAGAGTAAGGCCTACTGACAGGGTGCCCAATTCCTGAGCTTCTCTATCCCCTTTTAGTGTCTGGATGTCTCTAGAGCCCTCAGGAGCCCTGTTTACTGTGGCAGTCAATGAGATCCTACAGAGATGTGCATAAGGGTAACCTCTGGAATGACCTCCTGACTCACTTTGCAATCTCTTAGCTATAAAAACTAATTTGTATTTAATAATACCCTCTTTTGGTCAAGGTATTTTCCCAGTTGGTGCTTGGAAATAGTCCCTTGCTGCCAGAGAGACTCATCCCCTGGAGTACCCCTTTTATTTGAACCTATAATTAGCACTATACTTTTTAAATATATGTCTCAGAGACTTAACTCTTTAGAAAGTCATGTGCCAGTTGAGCCCTGAATCTCCGCAGACTTGCAACACCTGCTCTCCAGTTCATTGAACTTACCCAGGATCACTAACAAGGAGATGATGGTGGAAAATGCACATCCCAAGCAACTGCCCATGGGACCTAAGTTTGCAACTGCAAACAAGATAGTTCCATCCATCTGCTCCATAGGACTTAAGTCTCCTTTCAACTAGAAACAGAGTATATACCATCCCCAAATCCTCAAGATTGGGGAAAGAACAATGGACTAAAGTAGACTTATTATTTTTCCATTATAGACTTTTTATTATTATAGCAGTGGAAAAACTTTATCATTGATATAAAGGCTTTGGCCACCAGAAATTCTGAGAAGGGAGAGAGAAGAATAGGTGTAATATGGTGCATATTCAGGACATTGGAATTGTCCTGCATAACATTGCAATGACAGATCAGGCCATTATATATTTTGTCATAATCTACAAAATTGTGCATGATAGAGTGTAAACTATAATGTAAACTATAGTTCATGGTTAGTAGCAATGCTTCAATATGTGTTCATCAATTGTAAAAAATGTACTACACTAATGAAGGTTGTTGTTAATGTGGGAAAGTGTGGGAAGGGTAAGGGGTGGGATATATGGGAATCCCTATATTTTTTATGTAACATTTATGTCATATAAATCCTCTTTAAAAATAAAAAAATAATAAAATAAACAATGACAATTAAATGCAATACATATTACTGAACTGGAGTTAATAATAGAGGAGATCATGCCCAAAAGAACATTATTGGGACAATTGAAAAAATAGAATATAGACTGCACACTTCATATAAAAGTTAAATTTCTTGAAACTGATAATTTTATTTAATGTGATTTCATAAATGAATATTCTGGTCCTTAGGAAATATACATGGAAGTATTATATCATAAATTAGAATCACGAATGCAGCTTGCTCTCAAATATTTAGGAAATTGATAGAGTAGAATAATTGATGTAGATGTAAAGGTAGAGATAGACATAGACATAGACATAGACATAGACATAGACATAGTCATAGAGAGGTAGGTTGGTAGATAGATAGATAGATAGATAGATAGGAGATAAAATGATATAACAGATGTGGAAAAATATTAAAATATGATAAATCTGGGTAGGGGAATATATTGGAGTTCTTTGTATTGTTTTTGTATTATGTTTGAAATTTTTCTGTAAGTTTAAAATTATTTCAAAGTAATTAAAAATTAATAGATCATAAAAGCATTTTCAAATATGAAAGAACTCAAAATTATCTAACATGCACATATTCTTGGGAAATCAAGAAAAATGAGGACATAGGATGCCAGCACCAGGGGTTCCTACATAAGAAGTGGGAAAGGAAAACTTAAGGTATGAGTTTTGCAAAAAGTCCGGGATGCAAGCACTTCAGATTAGAGCAGAAGAAAAGATGACATTGAGAGAGAATCCACCAGGAAATTTTTAAAGAAATTGATAGATTATCTAATATATTTGAGAATTTAGAAATTAAATATTCATAACTGACTGATATAAACTGGCTTTACAAAAATAAATGAGATAGTTCATTTGAACGCAAGCAGTGATTTTTAAAGGGCAACTTTTAACTCGGGAAATATAAAAATACATTGTACAATGTAAAAATAATCATTAAGCACTAATTTGAATATCTAGTGACCAATATTACATAGTCATAACAAGTCTATTACAATATTTACAAATAGTTGTGTATATATTTACATATATGTCATAACTCTATTTAAGTTGTTATACATTAATATTGAGAAAAATGACCAAAGAAAATGGTGATAGGGCACTTAAATTATACTTTAATAGTAAATAGGTGAAGAAGTCAATAGATTTATATAAAAAGAAATTGAAACATAAATATGGTTACTTAAAATATAGAATTAAAATATGTGTGGCTGCTAATAGAATTAAAACTTCTGTTCAAGGAGTAAGATTAGGTTGATGTGGATATTTGTTGAAGATATTTCCAATATTTATATATTTTTCTTTGACAAAATAGAACTCAATTTGAAAAGAAGAGGAAACTGCAATAACAAGGACATCAATGTTATTTAGCACAGTCTTCCTGCCCCACCTCTGATAGATCCATAGCTAGCATATTGTGACTCCTCATTTCTTTTGTGAGCACTCTGGAGAAACATGGAAAATCATTAATCACCAAGAACAGGTATCATATCTTTTAGATATGCAAGTTTTCTAACCTATACTAATAAATCTCACATGAGCTGGTGAGCCTAGAAAATTACATCTGTTTATTAGTTTACCTTTATTATAACATTCCTTTAATTGAAAATTTTGCATTTTTTGTTTTGTTTTTAATTTTTTTATTTTTATTTTTAAAGAAGCTTTAAATTACATAAAAGTTACATAAAAATTATAAAGGATTCCCATATGCCCCACCCCCTCTACCTCCCACACTTCCCCACATTAACAACATCTTTCATTAGTGTGGTACATTTATTACAATTGATGAACACATATTGAAGCATTGCTACTAACTGTGGACTACAGTTTACATTATAGTTTACACTCTGTCCCGCAAAATATATAATGGCCCATATCCATCATTGCAATGTCATGCAGGACAATTCTAATGTCCCCAAAATGCCCCCATATTACATATATTCTTCCCTCCCCCTCCCTTCAGAATCTCTGGTGGCCACTGCCTTTATATCAATTATAAAAGTTCTTCCATTATGAGAATAATAAAAAGTTTATAATTGAATAATAATAAGTTTACTTTAGTCCATTGTCCCTTCTCCAATCTTGAGTATTTAGGGATGGTGATGCCCACTCTGTTTCTAATTGAGAGGGAACTTAGGTCCCATGGGGAAGTTAGTTGGAACTATCTTGCTTGCAGCTGCAGATACTCCTTGTTACTTGAGATGGCATTGCCCATCATCATCCTCTTGTTAGTGGTCCTGAGTGAGTCCAATGGACTGGAGTGTTGCAACTCTGCTGAGATTTAGGGCTTAACTGGCATGTGAACAGATTAAGATTTAAGTATCTGGGACATATATTTAACAAGTATTGTGCTAATTATAGTTTCAAATAAAAGACACAGAAGAGCCATGTGTAAGGAAACTATAACTGAGTCTAAGTCTGTTACTAAGTCAGAGTAAGGCCCACTGACAGGGTGCTAAACTCCTGAGCTTGTCTGTCCTGCTTATAGTGTCTGGATGTCTTTAGAACCCTCATGAGACCCTCTGTTTGAGGCAAAGTTTACTGAGCAGTCAATAAGATCTTGCTGAGGCATGCATAAGTGTAAACTTTGGAATGATCTCCTGACTCACTTTGAAATCTTTTAGCCATAAAAACTCATTTGTATTTAATATTTCCCCCTTTTGGTCAAGGTCTTTTTCCAGATGCATTGCTAGCAAGCACGTGGCAATAATCCCTCAGTGCCAGGTAAGCTCTTCCCCGGGAGTCATGCCTCATGCCAGGGTGAAGGTAATGCATTTATATTCTGTTTGACTTAGTGAGAGGCCACATTTGAGCAACATAGGCAGTGCATTTAAAAAAAATAATAATACATTGTTCCTAATAGACTTCGAGCTACTTGATAAAAAGGATGCTACCATTCTTCTCTGATTCTGTAGTGCCTCTAAAGAGTGTTTTGTTTTCCTTCTTAAATTAATTGGAGAACTTTAAAACTTATTTCTGAACAATTTGGTAAAAGGATTATATCTTTTTTTTTTTTTTTTTCCCCACAAGCTTCAGAGCTCAAATTCAGATAGGGCTTGTCCTCCTGCTTCACAGAAAAGGAAAACAATGTTTATTGAGTTGTGCCAAAAGAATGTGAATTTCCTGGGTATAAATCCATTTAATTTATATATTCATATTATGAGGGTATAATTATTCTCCTTTACACACATAAAATACCTAAGACTTTTACAGAAGTGACTCAGGTAGGAATTAAGACTTGAAAGTAGGTCAACTTAACCATAAATTCAGAAATCATTTTTCTCTAATTTTGAACTCATAGCAGGCAGAAAGCACAAAAATTGTGATGTACAGTGGAAATCAATCTTCAGTATAACAATATTGAATTCTACAGAAATTTCTATATTATTTTCCTTTCTTGCACTCCTTCTACAAAAGTAATGGGAAAATAATGGTACATTATGTAATAACCATATTATCATTTGCATGATTCCAAAGAGTACAATGCATCAAAATTTTGGAATTAAAAAAAAAAAAAATACAATATCCACTTATTTTTAAATCTCTTATTATTGCACTGGAGAGATTTTGCTAGTACAAGTTAAAGTTTTAATAATCTTAGCAGTAATCTGCATATTTATGAAATTCTTTTCAGTAAAACAATTTCCAATTACAGTTCAGATCATCCTTGTTGGTGAGTGTCTTGTTTGCTTGCTGCATTTCTTCTCATGGACTACTTTGGGAAAAATTACTTTTAAAAAATATGTCATAATTTTATTCTGAATCACTTCATGGTTTTAGCACAACTACTTTTGTCAAAAGGAGCACTCCAGAAGGTGAAAGTTTGCAATGGTCATCCAGAATTTATGATCCTCTGCAACAATAAATAGCCTTTCTGAATTTAGTGGAATCTGGCTACAGAAACTAATGCTAATACTCAAACTTGCAATCTCAGTAGACTGAACAATACACAAATTTCTGAAAGAAATTCATGGTAATACCATGAAAGATCATGTTAATAAGGAAAAGAAAATCCACTAACCAACATCTAGAACTAAATTGAGATTATCAGAAAATATTTGTGCATTATATTTATCCTAATGTTTACTTTTAAATCTAGAATTAAATGTGTAATATATTGGATAGGTGGAGGAAAACTGTTTTAGCATTAGGTAGTTGACAGTTGGTAAGTTTAGGTCTCTGATTAACTGCCAAAGTCCTGATACAATTAAAAATGGGAGATTATAAAAGTAATGCTTTAACCAAAGAAGCAATAAAAGTTCTTCTTCATTGAAAGTCAAATACCAGAAAACCTGTAGAAAGAAGAAAAAAACGATTCTAATTAAAGGGCCACGTCTATGTCACAAGAACTATAATGTCCTTATTTATTTTGTAAAATGTGTATTCATGTTCCTAAGAGTTATGTGTATTCTTTAGGTCCAGATGTGTTTTGGAATTCAAAATATTTTTTCTTGGTGTTTTGATTTTTAGAAGAGTAATGCTGTGTATTATTTACATGACATCATTTGCAGGGTTTGGCTCAGCATACCATAATCAAACACATTAATATTTTAGAAGCTAAACATATGGATATTCTCAAATGAGTAATTCTGATGATTTAGACACGAGTGTGCTTGATTGGCATACAAGAAAATGTAGGAAGAGAAATGTGTAAGGTGGCAGAAAGTACTATATGATAAACTGGAAAACTAAAAATCATGTATGAAGAAATATATTTATATAGGAAATGATGCACTTAGAAATGTGCAAGGGATATTTATAGATTTACCAGTCAGAGCTTTGAGTGACTTCAGAGACTATAAACTAACATTTTATTTTTCAGTGGGAAAAATTGAAGCTCCAAGGTATTGCAAAACCTTACCAATACAGTCCTAAGGCAAACTGATGTTCATGATATCTTTTGGATTATTATTCAAATTACCCTGTCCTGATTACATGGCCAGAGATGCACTCTACTTTTCACTTTCATTGGTGTATACCTCTGTGGGGAAAGATAAGATCAGAAAATGTTTCTCTCTTCCTAGAATATAATTATATTATTTGCTCTAGAATTGACAGTAGCTTAAAATAGTGATGTCCAGGAGACCAATTAACTTCCTTGCAAATTCTCAATTGCTGCCAAAGGTACTTGTAATTCAGAATGTATAACCTTTAATATAACTTTTCATATATCGTGAGTTTTATTATAGTATATGAATTCTAATATCTTGACCACAAAATAACTTCCTTTGCTGGTGGTTTTGTTGCCTGGTATTCCTTTATTGAAAGTCATTTTCATTTTTATTTCCTGAATCTCTGCCTAACTTCTAACAACAAATATTTATCAAAGACTACCTATGTCCTGGGCACTGTGATGACCCCAAGGACACTAACTATCATGGTACAATGGAAAGGTCAGGAGCCAAGTCTGTAATATTGGGAAAATTAATTAAACTCTTTTATATTATTTATTTATAAAATTAGAAGTTATGAAGTGCAAATGAGATTAAGAAAGTAAACACCAGCAGAGTGTATTTCCAATTTCAGGAGACGAGTCTAGGGTACATAAATAGTCTCAGGTGGCATGGATAAGGATGGAAGGCATTTATTTCTAGAGACAACTCCTTTGTGAAGGGTTATTTTACAATTAATATTGTGAAGGATATTCAGTCATTACTAATACACTTTATATTACATATGCTAGGTAAACAGAATTATTTACTCCAAGCCCATTAGTTGAAATCAAGACCTTAAGAGAAAAGAAGATAATGGTTATGTGAGGCAGGGGAGATACTGAATCCAGAGGAAGAATATGGGGTAAGTAGGCAGTAGTTAAAAAAAAAAAAAGAAAGAAAGAAAAAACAGAGAGAGAGAGAGAGAGAGAGAAAGAGAGAGAGACTGCTTAGAAGGGAGAGTAGGGTTCAGAAAGAAAGGGGAGAAGGTAAGTAGGCAGTAGTTAAAAAAAAAAAAGAAAGAAAAAACAGACAGAGAGAGAGAGAGAGAGACTGCTTAGAAGGGAGAGTAGGGTTCAGAAAGAAAGGGGAGAAGGTAAGTAGGCAGTAGTTAAAAAAAAGAAAGAAAGAAAAAACAGAGAGAGAGAGAGAGAGAGAGA